>CM017572.1:1287348-1314848 GCA_007844125.1 Sinonovacula constricta
CGTGTGTCATGCACGTACGCTAACTTCTGACATAGCTTTGATTGAAATATTAACTTGATTGAAATATTAACTTAAAAGTATTTATTAAGAGTATGTATGGGTAGCGCAATGGCAAGGTTTTGCATGTCTTTGTGCGTTTTAACAAGAACTGGGCTTGAGGCTAGACAGTTCAGACAATTCCCGTTATGACGCTTCTGATTGGTTCGATTTCAGATCAGAATTTATATTAACCAATCAGGATGTTAATAGGTCTAATTCTTTAGTCTAAAGCTTGGTGACATTGAAATCAAACGAACGCTTAACACAGCAGTTGCGTTAAGGCAGGCGCATTTTTAATTTAAAAATTTTTGTTGTACACATATACACTCATAAAAAACTGTATCCTTTAATAACAATAACTTAACGAAATGGCAACCATAATTAAATCCATACCTAACTAAGCAAGTAAGCAACAGACAAAATATACAGTAGGACAAGTAGCAATATCACCACAAACAAAGGTGCGTAGGTGTTTTAAGTGTACATCCGGTATCAGACTCCACAACAACCGTATAAAAATATTATTACATTTTTTACCTTTAAAAAGAACATATAGATCTGCGTAATCTTGTCTAATTTGAATGTTGTACCTTCTCTCATTTAACAGATAACAATGGCAACAGACGGGGACCGAAGACGAAGGGGAAGCGGAAGTACCGCCTTGAACCTGCAAATCCGAACCATAAACGTCCGGATAAACGGGATCTTGTCTATTTCGAGGAGTCGCCGAGTTTCTGCGACAAGGATGAAAGTGTCGGCTTCTCGGGTACCAAGGAACGCGAGTGTAACGCTTCTTCTATTGGTATAGATGGCTGCGATCTGTTGTGTTGTGGTCGAGGGTATAAAACCGAACCGGTGACCGTCCGGGAAAGGTGCAGTTGCACGTTCCACTGGTGTTGCGAAGTGAAGTGCAAAATATGCACGCGGACAAAGCTCAGACACACGTTTCTAAATTCTGAAGTGATGTTCTGAAGTGCATACTGGAAACGTTTTAATTAAAGGAAATGAATGACGTTGGACATATATGCAAAGTTTAGGAAAATGACGTCACACTATGACGCAGATACAAAAATGGCGTCATACATAACATCCATAAATCATACACAATCGCATGTTCTAAAAGGAAACAGCATGTGCAGAACTATTTCGTTAGATGAATGTTGTGACTCAGCGACAGAAAAAATGATTTTAAGCACTAATTGGGTGGTTTTCTTTTCTAATTGAAGATGAAAGAAACAGCCTGATGCCATTTTGATAATTAATGTGTGTAGACAATTATCAAGAATGACGTCATTATACAAACACGTGTGAAGGGTGTTGAAACGTTATAAGTTGAAACGATTAATGTTTCGACAGTACTACAATTTTCACAGTGTTTGGGCTCTTGTGCCATAAAATTACTCAATTACTGCAAATATACCCGGAAATGCGATTTGATTTATGGCAGTTTAAAGGAAGGATTGTGGTGTTCTTAAGAAATATGTTACAGATTTCTGTCTCCAGTGGTGCTACCTTGATGACGTATCAAGTGTTCAGAGGAACCTTATTTCTTCGTTGTGTTAATTTTCGTTATAGTGGCCTATTTTGTTACGTCATATCATATTTCGACGTAATTATATTGTGTCGATGTCACATTAGACCTGCCTTCTAGAAAGAAGTTTTGTCTTAGTGATTCTCATTAAAAACCAATTTGTGGGAAAACTTGAAGAAAGGGTTTATTGGTGCGTGAAAATTGTATTTGGCATGTATACACTTTTAAAACAGAAACTTTTGTGACGTCATTTGTACTTTACTGCGAGTGATATATGGACAAAACAAGTTGTAGATGAAGATGTGTTTGATAAACACAGTTGGTTGTAAAAATAAATTGCAATATAATATATGTCTATATTGAATGAGCTTTTGTATTGATTTGGTTAGGATTTGCGTATTTATGTTTGGCATAATCATTACGCGTTTCTGCGTCTTCCAGCTAAGTGATAACTGCGTCACTGATTCTTTAACATTTTCTTGAAAGGACACGTGCATACATACACTGCGCGCGCGCACACAGACACACAAACACACACACACAGAGTCACACACACACACACACACACACACACAGAGTCACACACAGAGTCACACACACACACACAGACAAACACACACACACACACAGACAAACACACACACACACACACGTGCACATACGCACACACACGCATATATTCATATTACATGCACAAAACATATTACCATATACTTTGCTTCCGAAAAGGAAAATGAATTAGAATTGATTTATATTAATATCGTATAGATCCATTTTTGTGTCTCTAGCCTTGTGTTTCTTTATATGTTTTCATGTATCGGCATGTATTCTTATTTATTTTTCTTTATTTTTAATAAACGTTCTTAACTAGTTTTCCCTTAAAAATATGTTTATAAATAATAATCAATAAAGGTGATAGCTATAAATATTGACATTATTCATTTATTTAAAAATGAGTTACAGCAATGATCAAAGATATTCTTCACATCTTTCGAATCTTTTAGTTCGGGTCCTCAGTCAAATCTAATACAATCAATGTACTCTTTACGTTTCGGTTACGTAGAATTTATTAACAAACATTTAAATATATGTCCCTACTGTTCCTGAAAACGAAAATATTTAAATAAAATATTATCAACATTAATATTGGCATTTTAATCATGGCTATGGCTTTCGTAAATCCGCATAAGAATGTTTAAGTTGTACACCAATTCTACCATTACGGTCTGAAGTAGTTATTCCCCTTGTACTGTAGTCTACTTCATTGATAGTGTATTGATACAGGATTTTACGTCCCAGCGTTGGTAAAGATTTTTTCTTTCAAATTTAATTTGAATAAACATGTATGGATTGTATTAGTTGACTGTTTTCCAAGCTTTTGTTGTATCGTTACTATTTCTGCTTCCATTTCAATCAATCTTTTGAGAGAAAAAAAGAATGACAGAGAAGAACAACACATTTTGTTGTATTTATTTTTGAAAAGTAAGATAACATAGTATTTTAAATTGATCCGCCAACATTAACTTTAAATAATTTCTAATCATTCAACGGAAGTGTATTAAATATTTCATTTATAAACTGTTTATCATTTTTGCTTTCATATTTATGTTTGATTGTTAATGTTATAATTGTTAAAAATATTTGGTCGTTCAACTTTTTTCCAGTTTTTACTAGTTAACAACCAATCCTTTTAAAAAGGCCAGTACGCTGTATGTTTCAAATATGAACTCATTAAGATCTCTTAATTGAATCTTAAAATATAACAACTTTACACTGAATTATTATGTTTGACATTATTGTTATACAATAACTGAATGTATGACAGTCGTTCAGCTGACCGTGCGTTGTACCGGCGGTTCTACCATCGGTCCTACCCAGATATTTTCCTGCATTTTTCCCACCAAAAATGTCTGGGCGTCGCTATAATGAGCATGATTGAATCGTTTTGAAATATTTTTAAACTTAACAAACACTAATGTGAAGGGGCATATTCAACGCATACTAATGTATATTAAACAATGAAATATGGTATAAGTTACATTAACTACCTTAAAATTAACAATTACATAAGAAAAGACAAAACCGCCGTAACATCATTGTCTATTTGTAGAAGAATCCCAAGTCCTGCCTATTTATAGATTGGAAAAGAATAAAGATTTAGAGCGATTTATTTTACAATTTGTTATTGTCGTACAGTAAATGTAGTGTAAATATCGACTTTTTTACGAGAAAAAGTTTGAGTTCATGCATAAATTATACCATAATACCCTCTAACAAGGTCAAGATATTGTTACATGCATTTGAAATAGGAAATTCTGCCTGATACGACGTTTAAAACTAGACTGAGTAACATTTTCATTGATTGGGTGTACTTCATGGTAATGTTATACTGTTTATTAGTGTACAGATATAGTTATGTTGTTAGACATATTGCTTTATACATATGTGTTTATACTATATCCTTAACATTTTACACTTTTTTTCTATCACATCTTATTTATGATGCCTGTTTTTTTATCTCTTCTTTTTTATCGAAGTTGATTACCCTACGACCAACTTTAAACATATACTTCTGTAATGTTACAAACTTTCCATCCTTGGAAAAACATACACGATACATTATGCATAGATTTTATATAATGTAAATTATCTCCCTTTCATATTGACTGGGTGATTTTCAATGGGCTTTGAAATAAATCTAAATTGGCTTTTTTACATATAGTTGGTACATGCAAACTATCAGATAGCAACTCGAAATAAAAAATATATATAAACTTATAATTCTGGAGAAAGAAACAATGACTAATTATCTTTCACTGGACATTAAAGGATAAAATAAACAAAAGCATTTATTTGTTGTTATGTTGTTGTTTTCTAAAACAGTATACGTATGTTTTTCAAAGGATGAGCTTGCTTCGTGCTGATGGTTGTCACAATAAATTCAGTCTTTCAGTCCGTCTATTCTATGCAAATAAATTATCAAATTCTTGCGTGGTGTTATTTATTGTTGTTATCGTCAATTACAATGTATCTGCCTTATAATTGCCATTATAATCGTCAAAGAATAATCAACATTAGCAGCAGCAACATTAGCAACAGCAACAACAACAGCAGCAAACTTATTTTAAATCCACCTCTAGCAAAATCTACATAAAAAGAATGCGCAATTAATGAGCGGTCAATAAGACACACCTCAATTATATAACGTTTGATTGGAATAAAAGAAAAAACAACAAAACTTAAACAAAGTTTGCTTATTTTATTGTATGGCACAATAACTAACTTGTGTCTAAACAAACAGATTTACAAAAAGCATATTGATATATTTGTAACATCCATATTCAGGGTTGTCCTAAATCATTGGCCTTTATGAAAATCGTGGGCTGACCAATATCCTGTGTAAATTAATGACGTCTTTCCCAATTCATTGGCCAAAAGTTCATCATAAGGTTAGATGCAAACACAACACTTAATTTTCACATCTAGCTTGTTTTCTGACCATCTGTCTTAAGATAAGCAACTAACCAAACACAAAATGTCTTTCTAAATGATTGGAATACTTGAGAAAAAAAAAAGAATCCTATTATAGAATCGACAGACTTGTTTTGTGTACAAAATTTATAATTTAATGTATCCCCTCAACAGGGATAAAAGACATCTCGGATTTTAGTGTAGGTATGTTCTTGCTTGTCATCGCCACTTTTTTCAATCAGAAAGAATAAGTTTGATCTATGATCCAACGGTCATGATCGGCGGTCGATTAGAAGTTGACATATTCCAAAATAAGATTCGGAAAATCAAAGTTAAAAAATAAACTTGAAGCAATTTACAAAACATTGGTTGTTGAGAGATTCACTTTAATCGTATTAGAGTAGACTTATCTAAATACCAAAAAAAAAAAGAATTTTAAGGTCATCAAATATGAGGAGAAGTTTATGGAAATGTATAGCCCGTAAACAACCATTTCTTTGACGGAACTAAGAACAATTTCACAGGGACTCTTTTTTGAAGTGTGATCAATACAGGTCCGGAAAACATCCCTTTCTGGCTGCAAATGTTCTCTTTGTACAGGTAAAACGGCAAGTAAATACGCTTAAAGGCTATAATAAAAGGAAGTTTGGTCATATAAAAATTCATTATTGCTGTTTTAGTACACACTGTTAGAAATAAAATATTGAATACAAAAATACAACAACATAGACTTGGATAGTGTCTATTGAAACCAAGGGGAAAAACTGTTGTACAAGTTAATGAGTTGTGCATGTTATGGGTTGCATCCCTTTAAAAGATTTGTTTTTGAATCTCCTAGCATGACGTGGGTGTTGTAAATTACAAGAGGCATCGATTATTTGTTTGTTTGTTGTTTTTTTCTTGTCACGTCTGGCTAGATTCAGCAAACGATTAACAAAGCTAGAAAAATTTTCAACTGATTTATTATATATGACTGATTTTGACTCCTCCTCTTCTAAAATATACAAAATCCCGTTTTAAGAAGTCGAGTTATTTTGAAACGTCGAAGCAACGCAATAAAGTCATCGTAAAATTTATATACCAACAAAGTATCTTATAGTTCTAGACTTTTCACTTACTGTGAAAGCATTATATTTCGTGGGGCATTTAATTACGTGGAATTCGTGGGCAAGACAATCCACGAATTTAGGTACCAACAATATAAAATCCCCTCGGTTAGACTTTCGAATGATAGATTTACTTGTAAATCCTGTCAACATTTGGTATGAGCCACGTATATTGCAAGTTTGTAACACTTTAATTAAACGATGGTTTAATTCGTCAGATTCTCTGTAATAAATGGCTATTACAAATCATTGGCCTGTACAATTAAATATCACACCTTTTTGCTTTCAATAAGGTATTAAGTGTTTATTTGTGCTCAAATAAAGTGAAGCATCGTGTTCTAATTATTAACCTTTGACCCAGGTTCGCTTGATGAAGTATGCTACATACAGTAGTACATCCGTAGTTGTTTAACAATATCCAGATCAAGGTGCATTTGGAGTAAATGATATTCCAATTTTCTTTAACGTCACTGTACAATATGAATGACAAGCAATTTAATATAGTTCCGTTTAAACCAGTTTAAAAGACTTGGTCATAGTTGGTCAAAAAATGTTATCATTTGAACACTTAAACATTCCAACTTCATGAATCGCAACAAATAATGAAATAAAATTCATCTGTGATAACATGCAAATTCTTCAAACGGTTGTGTTGTCTTTGTGGATGCCATGGCGTGTTTCAAATCTTTGTTGCCTTTCAAAGGTGGTATTCGACGATTTTGACAAAAACTGTGCTTTCTATTAATAAAATAAGTCTTTGTTACACGAAATGGTGTTAATTGGTGTCCAGGGTCTGTGTGAAAAAAGTAAGCATTGAAAAGGTCTTGCAACATGCTGATCATTGATGCCAAAGATCTCTGTAAACAGTGAAAGATAATTCCCCAATCATTGCGAACAGGTGTTTTCTATCCGAGACAAGCTGCACAGATACCTATGTTTAAACTAAGAAAACCACGTGACCAGTTACTTTGACGTCGATATCTATTTTTAGCAGAGACCACTATTGCGCTATTTATAGAGTTGGAAAGACTGAACATTTAGAGATTTTCTTTCACGATAAGTACAGTCTAACAATAAAGTTAGTGTTCGAAATCGTCGTTGAAACGACTAAAGTATGGGTTTATGCAAAAAAAGTATGACCAAAATCTCCAAAGCTGTGGTTAGATATTGGTGTGTGTACTTAATATAGGCACACCTATTGGATACCGCCTTAAAAGTATTTACATGTACGATAGTTATGTCTGCCGAAAAACGCAAATATGAACTTTGCATATTTAGAAAACAGGCACTTTTAGGCTAATATGGAGAATATCAGTCTATTTTTAAATAGGGGAATGCAACGTTTCTTGTAAGTATTTGACACCAAGTGATACATATTGTCCTATAGATAAATATGAGGCTATCTGCAAGAAGAAAATGTTTAGTTGTTTGTTTGTTGTTGTGGGTAGACATATGGCTCGAGCGATTTCCCTTGATCCATTTCATTGTAGTCACAGAAAAATCTGTGTATATTTAATAACAAAACGTATTTTCTTTTTCCCGTGTCTTGATGTTGTTTTCTTAAGTAAAGAAAAATATGTAAGTGCAAGTTACAAATATATCTCTTACTTTGTTTACATAATCTATTTTACTTTTTTTTCACAACCACGCCAAAATGGAGGTCGAAGTTGGGATGCAAACAATAGAAATGTGGACACCATGGTTGATTTAAATCTGACAGAGCTTTGATGTGTAGATATTTCCTTTCTGGTAAAAGGAAGCATTACTCTTACAGTTTAAATTACATTGTGTTATCTCCCTTGCAGATAGGTGCGTTCCTATTTGATACATACTAACTTTAAAAAAAATATTGAGAACTCTTGAGAATACAACATGCGCATACAAACATATCTTGAGAAAATAGTCAACAATAAGTAAAAAAATGAAAGGGCATCATGATAAAAATAAAATAAATAAACAAATTATTAATTAAAATGATTATATTTTTGTATAAAAACTTCCCGCAAGGGAGATTACTAATACAATTCTTTACATTCGACAATAGCAAATTTCACGTCACATGTGTTTAAAGCATACGAAAGAAGTAGACGAAGAAGATTATTGCATGAGTCTTGAAAGCAAACTTTCCAACAGTGTTCTCCCTTCATATGCCATTGATCCACTGCCAACAAAAGTAATTACTGTATTTTAAATTCTGCTAATTTTTAATTAATCTTACACATTTTTCAATATGTATTCTATGACTTATGGTTATATGAAAATAAACTTAAGGAAACAAAATATTTGTGGATATACTGTCTTATAAAATAAACAGGCGATGTGTAACTTTCAAGTCTTTAAAAGGCTGAAAGTTCGAAATTGTGCGTATATGTTACAGTTTTGTATTCTTTGTTCTAATTTCATTGTGTATATCTGACGCCAAAGGCATTAATGTCGTGGTGTGCTATTTTGTACATCCCAACCGTTTTTAAGGAGATTTATGGAATAGACGATTGGTAACTTTTGGCATTGGCAATGATAAATAGGGATCGTGAGGGGCAGATAACTGTGTTGTAGTTTGTTTTGGAATTATAGATAAAGCATAATATATTACAGCAACAACATGCACATCACAAATTGCGAATCACATTTTACAACAAAATAAAAACAAAAAACGTTTGGACCTTCCGAAACAGTCTACCCGCTGATTGAAACCTCAAAGCAATACTTAGGAAGTAGGGAGTCTCACCACCACCCCACCCACACCGCCCCCAAAACAATCATATTTATTAAGGGTTTTTTTGTGCTGTTTTTCCCCCAAGTTTTCAGGCACATGTTTCTAGTACATGTTCATAGTTTATATTTAATGGTACTTCTTGGTAACTTTAACATTTCATAATTATATTATTGTTACAGTCTTCTTTATCTGAATAATTCGAAAAATACTTTTTGTCAAATTTTTTAGCCCATATACAATATATGTCTATACCGTAATAAATGAATCAATTCAATTTGATCACAATAGTAATACAATTTACACAAAGACAATAAGTAATTAAACATCATTATGCTAGTAGTATCTTACACGGAGATTTTTTAATCCCCTTTTCCGTATTATGTACATTTAGGCACATATTCCTTGAACAAATCAAATGAATTTTTCACCAGGAATCATTCATAAATTTACCGAGACTGTCTCTTTGAAATACACTGCTTCATCCAGGAAAATGGCCTTTTTTACAGTTCTTCTGCGCATGAGTCAAAGGCACTCTTAGAAAAAGCGCATTCTTTTTATCATTCTTTTTATCTATCATCTTGCAGCAAACTCTTTTTGATATTTTGTTCTGGAAATTCTTTTCCCTTGATCTCAAGCCGCTATCTAAGACTGGCGAAACACGAGCCGCAATCATGTAATCTAATTATTTTGTCCCAAGACTCAATTTGTTTAGTTAAAAATGAAACGGTTCAAGCTTTCTCATAAAACACGTCCCTTTGTAGACTTACCCCCGTAACTACTCTGGCTGAACTATAAGGATCTGTATATATTACAGTGTACAGAATGGGTCAAAAGACAATGGCTGACACACGATATTAGATTGTTTCTTTTTCATATAGAAGTTGAACGTTGTGTTTTGTATCTTTGAACTATGTTGATAATTTAGAAGCTGTTTTCATTAACTGTGTTACTTTTTTCCTTCGTTAATTTTACAAAAAAAAAAAGTATTCTTGTTAAACAAACATGTCATTTATCGTATGTACAGTATAACATACTAAAATATCATTGAGTTGTAGTAGTATTTACTTGTAGGGGATTTGCTTCGATGTCTTCCAGCTATTTGTGTTACATTTTCAGATTGATATTGTTTTTTTACCATGGTTAAAAAGATCGCCATAAAACCTCTGCTGTAACAGCGGTCAAACTGATTGCGGGCGAAACATCTTCATTTGAAAATATAACTTAAAACAAAAAAAAACAGGTCAAACAATTGATTCACTTTAACCCAAATTGTACACTGTGCAACCTTCTTCGCATAGTCTCAGAAACTGTCATTTTTTTGCCAAAGTCAAAAGTTCCCTCCGTTAAGACATCCGCCAGAAAAAAACACCACTGTTTACACATCCGAAGACTGGTGCTCGTTCATATAATGTACAAGCTACACAATCTGTTGCGCATGCTCATGCGCAAGCGCGGCAACTCACTAAAGACATCTTGAAATGGTCTCAATAGAGGTGCACGTCTTGCATATAACTTTGCAACACCAAATGAATTGACATTTACAGTTTTCTTCCAAAGTAACTTTAGATTGCTCGTATCCCCGGTTGCAGCACATTAAACTACACCCATCAAGTCCCATCGAATCAGGGTTACAAATACGACCTTGCGTCCCAAGCGAGCCGTATTTCTTCCGTGGTTTGCAGAAATTAGGCGATTTCTCAGCGTAAAGTAGATCCTCTTTTGATGGCGGTTTTATTGTGTCATCTTCTGTAACTAACGACCGTCCATCGTTTGATATTGTCACTTTCGACGCGCCGTCGAATTTATCTTTCAGACGTAGCCCTGTCTCTCGAAAGGACGGCATTCGTCTCCAACATGTTCGTAATGTACACGTTCCAGACAAACCATGACACTTGCAATCCTTCGTCATGTGGTTATGTATCGCCTGGTAAAAAAAAAATATAATATATATATGTTTATATATAAAAAATATTAAAATATATATATATATATATATATATATATATGTGTGTGTGTGTGTGTGTTTATATATAAAAAATAAAATATATATATATGTTTATATATATATAAAAAAATAATAATAATGAAGATATATATGTTTATATATAAGTCAATGCGTGTTAATAAAGCAGACATAGTTGTTTTGATCAACGTTTTGACCCAATCAAAGGCTTTTTTTAAAGCATCAGAGATGTGAGCTGTGTAGCAAAGAGGCTGATGCCTTGATCAAACCTTACATACTTAACATATGTTTGGGCAATCTTAGAAAACATACTGATCTTAGAAGACACTCTATTTCAGAAAAAAATGGGTCTTCAAAAGAATAGGGCCAAAAAATTAAGGCAAACACGAAAAACAATAGTTTCCATGTGATGTCATAGGCACTGATAATACAGTTTAAGGCAGCCATCTTTGAAGGCTGAAGCTAATGCAGGCCGAAAACTGGAATTATGTGCTGTCCTAAATTCACCACTGTGTTGTTGGTGTTGTTGTTGTTTTTTCAGTCTATTTTACTACATTTTATATCAAATTTAACAGCTTTTATGAAGTATGTTAAATATCAAAACTATATTTTGATAGTTTAAAAGGTAAAAAATACAACCCTAAAAGATACAATGTTCATTTTTTTAAGGATGAGGCAATAATTTTATTTTTATTTCTGTGTAGTAATACTTTGTGTATTTATCAATTTTAAAAATATTGTATTCAAAAATATGAATTTCAAGAGCTTTCCAATGGTGTCAATATTTTAATTTTTGGACCACGAATGAAGAAATTACAAGAAAATTAAGTTTACGCTTCTGTATAATTCATCTGAAAATCCCTTGAAGTTGCCATCAATGATGGCTGCCAAGATAAGGTATCTTCACCGATGTGGAAACTATCTATTAGCGTCTATTTCTTAAGTGTTTGATACTAAGAAGCCATGCTCGGTCGTTACGTTTACCTGAGAAAAGTCTCAAACTACATGTATTTCTGGAAAGAAAGGATAAGTTTACATCATACAATTTATAGACAGGCGAGATCGCGATTTCTACTGTCTATCATTTGCCATTATTTAGACTAAAGCATGATTTTATGGCAGGAAGTATGCCCAAAATTCCGCCAAATAGAGGTAAAGTTTTGTTAACATACTTTTGATATAGCCAATCTATCATATACTTCGTACATAAGTCAAAACTCACAACTCTGCATAATGAAGATGGCAGGCTTAAACGAGGTAACATGTTTACTAAGTGGCAAGCCGAGCCGCATCCCCACCACCTACTCCGCCCCTCACCCAAAACTCCTACCCCCCCCCCACCAACTCACACCCCCCCCAAACTCCTACCCCCACCAACTCCATCCCTCCCAACCAACTCAACCCCTCACCCCCAACTCCTATCCCCAACAACTCCACCCCACCAAATCCACCCCCACCAACTCCATCCCCCCCCCCCCCCCCCCCCGATCTCAACTCCACACCCATACCCGACACCTACTCTCATGAAGAATACATCTAGCAAACAAGATATGTAAAATGGGTCTTCAATAGGAGTTCAATATCAATAAAAAAAATAAGCGAAAATGAGCAACATTACAGCAGGCTGATCTGGTTCTATGAGAAGCTACTGAGACAGACTGTTGACGGAAATAAGCACGTGATCAAACCCAATTTGTTCTGTATTTCCTACATGTAAGTATACCAAATATACGCACCAATCTCCCGGCCTCATTGTTATGTAATTGTATCATGGTGGTAAGATCGCCGCGACGTCCTTTCCGTCGGGCGTCCATAAACTCGCTGGACTTCCGGTAACCAAAGTCTACGTCGTCATGGCAACCGCCCCACACCCACTCGCCATCCGTCGCCATGTCTCGTTTGTTGTTGTCGCACGTGCACTGCAGCAGGCTACCTCGACTACATGCCTTAGTTACTGTGTACACAACGCCGGCCGCAGTGATGGCGTAGACGAATGATGTTTCCCGCGTTTCTTGTAAAAAAAAAAAAAAAACATATAAATTTACTTATACAATATTGATGTTTCTTATTGCAGGACGGTTATGATGGTGACGGTGATGGTAGTGGTGGTGGTGATGACGGTGATGGTGGTAGTGATGGCTATTTTGCCTGTGGTAATAATGTAAGGGGTAATGGTTTGGAGATATTGATGATAGTGATGGTGTTGGTTGTTTTGGTGCTGTTAATGGAATGGATAATTCGTGAAGTGGTTGTGGGGTGGTTTGGGTTGATCGTTGTTGTGTTATTTTTTAAATTAATTGTAGTGGTGAATTTACTTGTATATAGTTTTTTTGTGGTGATGATGGTGTTGGGTGGGTGGTAGTTGTGATTTTGTTGAGTTGGTAGTATTGATGAAGGCGAAATTGTAGTAATGGTACTAGGTTTTGGTTGGTAGTGATTTTTGTTGGTAGTGATTGTGTATTTTTGTTGGTGGTAGTGATTGTTTTGGGTTCGGTAATAGAAATGGTGCTGAGTTATAGTTGGTGGTGATGGTGTTAGTTGTTGTTGGTGGTGATGGCTTGATGGACAGTGGTGATGGTGTGAGTTGATGGTGTGAGCGGTGGTTGTGGTGATGGTGTTGATGGCGTATGGAGTGGTGGTGATATTGGTGGTGTTGGGGTGGTGGTTGTGGTAATGGTAGTTATGGTGGTGGTGGTGTTAGGGTGTTGTTGTGGGGATGGTGTTGGTGACGCATGGGGTGTTGGTGGTAGTGGGTTGTAGTTGATGCAGGAGAAGATGATGTCTGTGATGGCGTTAGTGATGATGTTGGTGATAGATGAGGCGTTGGTGATAGTGATGAAGGAGGTGGTAATTAATGATGTCAGTTGTGATTAATGGTAGTGATGACGATGGTATTAGAGAGGGTGGTAGTGTTAATATTTGCTAGTGATGATGATGGAGATGTAGCGGTGGTGGTGGTATAGTACTGTTGTGGTGCATGTGGTTATGATAATAGTGATGGATTGTATGATGGTGAAGGAGATAGTAGTGCTCAGGGTTTTGGTGATAATGGTAGGGTTACTTATGATGGTTGTGATCGTGTTTCTGGTGTTTGTGGTTATGAAATGTGGTGTTAGTGGTGTTGGTGGTGTAGGTAGTGATAGTGGTGGTTGTGGTTTAATGGTAGCCGTGGTCATGTTGGCTAAGGTCGTGGTAATAATAACGATGGTAGTAATGGCGATGATGGTAGTGATGATTTTGTTGGTTTGATGGTCATCAAGCCAATAATGAGGTCGACGGTTGTGGTAATGGTTATGAAGGTGGTGCTAGTGGAGACTGGTGACAGGAATTCTTGTAGTTATAAAGCTAGTGTTGTTGATGGTGGAAGCGACGGGTCGCCGAAGCCAATTTTCAGTAAAAGACATCATACACCAATTCATATGTTTGTTGTTAAAATGTGTTTTCTGTAACCTCTTGTCATTTTCGTATTATCTGATGCTAAGTTACTGACGTCACAAATGTATGTCGATAGTATGGGTCTAAAAAACAAAACCAAACCAAATTGTACACGATACACACTTCAACTAATATACGTAAACCTATTTCGAACCAAGCCATTTAAATTAACCTGTGTATATTATAAAAGAGTAAGGAATTTCTCGGTTTTAATGAGCTTGCGGGAATCTTCGCAAGATGTTAGGATTCCTCCCGAGGACCTGGGATCGGAAATAATTACCTTCTGTAAAACAACGAGACTATATGCTCTAGCTTTGAAACAGCCAGGGGTTTGCCTTGCAGGTATATGGTCCTAATCAAGTATATACCTTTGAAAACTGCGGGAGCTGTGATGGGGAGGGTTGGGATGGAGAAAAAAAATCTACCTCACTCAATAAAGAAACATGCAATCGTATTTTCAATTTTCTAGAATAGCTTTTTTTCAGTAAGTTTATATATCTTTACACGTTACGCGCACAACGCTGCATGACATGTACACACACGCATAAGTACGCAGTAGGATCCTTTGAAGTCGGGATCCTAATTCAATTTTAAGTACTGTGCGTCTTTGATGTTTCGATTAACTTAAGCACTGATGTAATAAACAAACAGAGTTCTTAGATGAAAAACAGAAAATGGTTTCTGGAATCGTTTGATGTTGAGATTTATCTCGTGCCTTATCTTTTTTTATGCGGTCCGCGCCTTTACTCATACTCGGCACGTGTGATTCTTTGATGCAAGCCGCCACTTTCTTTGATCTATTTAATGTGCATTTTCTGTTAAAAGACGGAATACCATACTTTCTTCAACGGTCCCCCCTTGTTTCATTTTCCAAATATCATACGTTTGTTTCGGGTGCTTTTTGGAGTTACTTTCATAACACTCGATTCCGAAGTGTTTGTTTTGTATAAATTTCTACTAAATTCTTCTAAAAGCCAATATTATCCGATATCTTATTCTACTAATTCCGGATCAAATGAAATATGTGAAAAATAATCTGTGTGCCATCGTCATGTCCTTTTTTTGTCAAGGTTTGAAAGAAACGCGATTTTTATGTGGTGAATTATTGGTGTGTCATCTTGAACGTTCTTCAATGGTGTGCTTTCTTCAAAGTTCTTAAATGGTGTGCCTTCGTCTAAGTTCTTCAATGGTGTGTGATTTTCTTGCAAGTTCTCCGGAGATCTTCACTACAATACCGCTTGATGGTTTCCATCCGAATGGTTCGACTAACCAACCGCAAGTGATAGTTGGATTAAATTTAACGTTCAGTGGTTTCGGATGAGGTAAGCTTCATAATATGTCTCAAAGACGCATGTTGCTGTTGCCGCTTTGGTATTAGTCTGCACATTCCACCGATACTGTTTCAAACAGAACCCAAGAGAATAGTACGAGCATTTTGTAATTCACTAGCTAACTTCTATATTTCTAGTCAAAACCCTATAAACCCTGTATTCATTAGAATCGTCCTGATTTGACAATTTTATTAAGTACCCATATTGTAGGGTTTGATTGAGAATTATGGGATATATTTATAAATCATTTATTCACTCATCCAATCGCTTTCTTAAGAATCGCCTTGGTGTGGTGGTTTTATTAAGTGCCAACAGTTCAAACTTTGTTTGAGAAATAGGGAATATATTGTCTTATCTTATGTGGCATTCAGTTATGTACAAATAAATATATCGGGACATCGACACACTTGTTCAGATTAGTTTCTGTTCTGGTAAGGAGTAAACGACCTGAAAAGTGTTTTTTTTCCGCGTAGCAATTTGCATCTTGAAAAATATAATTCATTTCATACATACAAAGGACTGCCTTCACTGTTATAGCATGCTGAACACGTGATTTCGTAAGCAGCCAATCATATTACCTAATGACTGGTGTTACTACCCCAAGCGCATAACGCTCAACTCTCGGAAGACCGCCGCCATTTCGACGAAAACGGAAATAGCCGAGTAGTTACGATTGATGGTACACAAGCCGGCAATTGGCCTGATATTCGCCACTTTCATCCAGAAACATCGTAAAAATGCACAAGATATCGGGGCTGGATACACGATTTTATTTTAGACGGGGTTTAATGTTTGTTTTAAAGGTTCGTTATGCGGAAGGATATGTTTAACAACATCGCGATATTACATAGCATTGACTGTATTATTAAGAGACATAATTTGCAACATCATTCTGATTTATAATAATTCATATTTATTTTACATATCTGTCCGTATGATCAGAGAATGTTCAGGTGTATGCGTCGGGTCCTCACCCCCCATTCCCGCTTCTTGATCCACACAGGATATGGTTTCTTTGAGACGTCCTGCTAAAACTGTTGTTGTTGTGTTGTTGTTGTCTTTTGTTGTCTTTTTATATACTCATTCTACGTGATACAAAATATATCATAAGTAAATAGGTAAATAAGAAAAGGTCCTATCAAAATTTTCACAGATATTTAAATTTTATCCACCAGTAGACAAAAGCAAACAAATGTGACAAAAACACAGAGACGAGACATAACACACTTAAAGAAAAACCTTCAGTTACCGCCTTGGAACGGTCAATCGGCAAAAGGGCCAACTGGGGTGCTTAAACCTGGTTTGTGGAGCGCTCCAACCTCGCATTTCCTGAAGGTTTTTCTAACTATTAATGTATACACATTGGAATTTTGCTGTATCAGCCAACATATTATTAGTACCATGGGATAGCGAAGACAATGATAAAGTATTGTTGAAGAAGGATAACCTTACTAAAAAAAGTACTGCATGCGGTTGCATCAGTAAAAACTGTGTCGACATGAAACCAATAATGTACGAAAGATTTAATATCTGTTAAAAGCGGAAATCTCAACAGTGTTTAAAACTGATAAGGAAAATTAGAACATCAAATTGAAAGTTTTTAACCATTAATATGTTGACAAAAAGGAATTTTGATACAAGAATCAAGGTGTAAAACCAATCAATAAAACTCACACAGATAATTATGCTATCGCCATCTGTATGGAATACTTTCGGATTTTATGGCCATCTTTTAATTGTACAGGTCAATGTCACTTCAGGTTTCGGGAAATTATGTTGAACTTTCTTTATACAGTCCACTCTCATGCAGTACATTCTCAGTATCTCAAATTCTTAAGGATGGAAAAAAATACTTCGAGATGCGTGGAATACGATTTATCCGAAGTAAGTGAGTTTATAAAAATCGGCCATTAGTAAAAAAAAACATAAGTACACACATTCTCATACATGGAGTTGAGGTACGTTTTTGCGTAAATAGATGTTATGGACTGTGTAATTATAACACATGCCATTAAGTAACCTTTTCTTAATCTTAATCTAAATCTTAATTTGTACCACCTTTTAGAAACATATTTAAATATTGACTTGAACTAAATTTAAGCCGCTTTTTATATTATTGGTACATGTAGATCTATTTACAGACTAATTAGGCCATAAAAGATTTTATACTTGCAAACACGTGGTATATATGTATTAACGATTAATAACTTTTTGGAACTATTAATTGTTCATCCACTTCAAGATTATTGCCTCCTCTTACAAAAGTTTGGATTTACATGAATACATACTCGCACGCTCTACTAACAAACTGGATGGTAAATATAAAAACAATGCACTGCAATTTGATCCCGTATATCTTGGGTGCAAACCACTCCATTTTCAAGACACGCTCTGTCTTGTCTGCTGCTCATTTCAATAGACTGTCAATTAGTTTTAGTTGCAGGTTAAATGGCGCGGAAACCTTTGTAGCCAAAGTAGTTCCAAAAGCATGCAGACGGGTCGCGTGCTTCTTTAAAGGTGGTGGTGTCTGACTGTTTGGACCTCACTCTTTTACCGCAAACAGCCAAATAATTTATTGTTAAGTTGAAAGATTTCTTCTGTTTTACATGTATGTGAAAGGTGACGCCACAATCGCCATTACAAACGTGTTTATTTTTATCTAAGCCATGCTGCACAGTTAGCATTGGTACAGCTAAGAAAACTACACGGCCACCATCCGGGCAATCCGCTCTGACTTCGATGTTTATTTTTTAGCAGAAACCACAATCCTGCTTATTTATAGAGTATCTATAGATGTGGACGACTAATCATGTGGAGTGATTTTCAATGAGTGGTACTGACTGGCAATAATAGTAGTGTTCAAATTCTTTGCTTAAACTAAAAACGTTTTTCTGAAGACAATATGCACAAATACCCAAAACGGGGGTCATATATTATTAGAAATATGTGATAAAGGCAATTTTTTGTATGTCACCTTAAAAGCCACACTGTTCTTTCGATTAAGGTTAATGTAAATAATGAATATTGAAATAATTCCTTCCTCGAGACAATCATCAATCGGATGTATCTGGTGCAATGATTCTTACTAAAATCGCGATCGTTTTGTTCACCGGAAGTCGGAAGAAGAATATGCCTAAAATGTTGTTCGCACAAAACATAAACAATGTCATTGTTTGTCAGCTGCGTGTTTGCTGCTCTTGGTAAATTCAAATTAGATGATTTAAATTTGAAGCCGCCATAAATTGAAGTTTTACAGGCATCGTACTGTAATGAGCTGTCATCTTTGTTTGGACTTTAGACAGTTTCAAAAGTAGTCCCATTTAGGGACATGGCCGAGACCTATATGCATCCGAGAGATTATTCGTGAATAATCCGAGGTGTTTCGATTGCTGAAATAACTGACACATTTTATCATAGTCTGAAGCGTTGCTCGGATGGGAAATATCTGTTTGCAGTGACAACTTCGGATAATTGCATCTCTGTTCATACAGATCTAGGGCATCGATGAACATCATTTTGCATGACATTTTATTTGATTATTTGAGAAAGAAAATGTTTTGCTCAAACTATCGGATACCACCTTTAGATTTTAACTACTAACCGATGTGGTCGCGTGCTTTATTGGTCTTTATGGGTCAGGGTAGCGGGGTAGCGTTTCAAGACAGACAACTCCTGTTGTCGTGGCTGCATGGCTGGCAGGCAGCGGTGTCGGTATGGTGCATAAAGACACAGGGAGAACATTTGTTAGTTTCATCCAGTAAAGAGGAGAGATTTTGCGCATCATTAAAGAGGGCTAATGGCGCGTGATTATGAGATTATGAATTGAGAGGCACAAGGGGGAGAGTATGTTATGGGTTAGTGGAACGGCCTGCAACTATGCCGATAGACGACCTAGAACTTTTAGAAAATTGAGAGATTGTTGGAAATCTTCCCGAAAGATATTTCTATCGTTCTTACATGGATAAATTTCCCGGAGGACTGTCAAAGAATCGAATTATATCGATGACTCTTCGACATCTTTCTCTCAATCGATTATCGATGCCCAGTTTAAAATATCGATACTAAATTAAATTAAGTTACAAAATTGTTTTTTTAAAGCAGCATACATGTACTAAATATAACAGAGTAGTCAAATAAACGGTAAAATGGAGTCTTCTATGATAATTTGACGTAATCTCGTAATGTAGCAATGAATAAATGTATCAATATAGATCATCGATATTGTCCATAGTTAAGTCACTGGCATACTTTTTGCATTCAGGTGTTTCCGGGTTATAGAAAGGTAGATCCTTAGATTCATCGTGTAGTTGGCGATGGGTTCAGTTGTTGGTTCTTATATGCATCACCGACGATGGGTGTAGTTGTTGGTTTTTAAATTATTCGTCGACGACAGGTGTAGTTGTTAGTTTTAAGATGCATCACCGACGACAGGTGTAGTTGTTGGTTTTAAGATGCATCGTCGACGACAGGTGTAGTTGTTGGTTTTAAGATGCATCGTCGACGACAGGTGTAGTTGTTGGTTTTAAGATGCATCGTCGACGACAGGTGTAGTTGTTGGTTTTAAGATGCATCGTCGACGACAGGTGTAGTTGTTGGTTTTAAGATGCATCACCGACGATGGGTGTAGTTGTTGGTTTTTAAATTATTCGTCGACGACAGGTGTAGTTGTTAGTTTTAAGATGCATCACCGACGATGGGTGTAGTTGTTGGTTTTTAAATTATTCGTCGACGACAGGTGTAGTTGTTAGTTTTAAGATGCATCGTCGACGACAGGTGTAGTTGTTGGTTTTAAGATGCATCACCGACGATGGGTGTAGTTGTTGGTTTTTAAATTATTCGTCGACGACAGGTGTAGTTGTTGGTTTTAAGATGCATCACCGACGACAGGTGTAGTTGTTAGTTTTAAGATGCATCACCGACGATGGGTGTAGTTGTTGGTTTTAAGATGCATCACCGACGATGGGTGTAGTTGTTGGTTTTAAGATGCATCACCGACGATGGGTGTAGTTGTTGGTTTTAAGATGCATCACCGACGGTGGGTGTAGTTGTTGGTTTTAAGATGCATCACCGACGGTGGGTGTAGTTGTTAGTTTTAAGATGCATCACCGACGATGGGTGTAGTTGTTGGTTTTAAGATGCATCACCGACGATGGGTGTAGTTGTTAGTTTTAAGATGCATCACCGACGACAGGTGTAGTTGTTAGTTTTAAGATGCATCACCGACGATGGGTGTAGTTGTTAGTTTTAAGATGCATCACCGACGACAGGTGTAGTTGTTAGTTTTAAGATGCATCGTCGACGACAGGTGTAGTTGTTGGTTTTAAGATGCATCTTCAACGATGGGTGTAGTTGTTGGTTTTAAGATGCATCGTCGACGGTGGGTGTAGTTGTTGGTTTTAAGATGCATCGTCGACGGTGGGTGTAGTTGTTGGTTTTAAGATGCATCGTCGACGACAGGTGTAGTTGTTGGTTTTAAGATGCATCTTCAACGATGGGTGTAGTTGTTGGTTTTAAGATGCATCGTCGACGGTGGGTGTAGTTGTTGGTTTTAAGATGCATCGTCGACGGTGGGTGTAGTTGTTGGTTTTAAGATGCATCGTCGACGACAGGTGTAGTTGTTGGTTTTAAGATGCATCGTCAACGATGGGTGTAGTTGTTGGTTTTAAGATGCATCGTCGACGACAGGTGTAGTTGTTGGTTTTAAGATGCATCGTCGACGACAGGTGTAGTTGTTGGTTTTAAGATGCATCTTCAACGATGGGTGTAGTTGTTGGTTTTTAAATTATTCGTCGACGACAGGTGTAGTTGTTGGGTTTTAGAGGCATCGTCGACGATGGGTGAAGTTGTTGGTTTTTAGATTAATTGTCGACGATGGGTGTAGTTGTTGGTTTTAAGATGCATCGTCGACGACAGGTGTAGTTGTTGGTTTTAAGATGCATCGTCGACGATGGGTGTAGTTGTTGGTTTTTAAATTATTCGTCGACGACAGGTGTAGTTGTTGGGTTTTAAGATGCATCGTCGACGATGGGTGAAGTTGTTGGTTTTTAGATTATTCGTCGACGACAGGTGTAGTTGTTGGGTTTTAGAGGCATCTTCAACGATGGGTGTAGTTGTTGGTTTTAAGATTAATTGTCGACGATGGGTGTAGTTGTTGGTTATTAGATGCATCGTCGACAATGGGTGTACTTTTTGGTTTTAGGAGAATAACAGCGAAACAATAACGGTCATATTGCCCAGCTGATATTGGCGGAGGACACAAGTCTGGGTAGACGCACCCGAAAGTCAGCTAGATGATCTCAACCTCTATATTAAATTTGGCGACCGATACTAGATATTCGAACAGACGTCCTGCAGGGTTTTAGAGTTCAATATCAGATTTTTTTCTGGCTGTGATTTGGTTGATTGTTTGGTTCGTCGTGTATTCGACGATGGCAAACTAATTTCTTTTATTTAAATTGATCGCAATATAGAGGTGGTCGGAAAAGTGATCAGTAAATCATTATTTTTTCAGCACATGGGTTACAATTATAGACTTAATAGGTGTATTCTAAAGGTCTTTAGAGACTAAAGGAAAGATTTAACTATATACTGACACTAACTGGATTGAAATATGGATTAAAGATAAAGATATTGAACTGTTTTAAAATACCCTTACCTCTCCGAAGAATCCTTGCAAACGAGGCTCTTGCTGTGGTACAGTTCCATCGTCTGTTTCTAAATTGATACTGGCACTCGGATATTGCAATTTTTGCCCCGTTTACAACTTCCGTGACTATCTCTTTCTCTTGTCGACATATATGTCTGAAATAAATAAAATTATAATATTATATTTTATAGACATTACAACAAGATTAACTGTCTTCTTCTAAGCTCATATATAATTGATACCATTATCAAGTTTATGGTAGTAGAATTTGTAAATGTCATATTAAGCGCACACCGAGACAGACAGTTGTTCCAGTGACGTTCAAATCTTTTTCTTGGAGAAAGTCACCAGATAAATGTCTGAGTAGAACCACCGGCGCACCGCCTATCACCTGAAGGACCTATTCCCAAGTTTACTAAACATGTCCAAAATTTAAAAAAGTATTACATTTCCACACCTTGGTCTTTATTATAAACACTCTTTAGATATGATGTGCGTGAGTGTAGTTTCACGACGGAAACTAAAACACGCGACCATTTGATAAATTGATGAAACATATAGATATATACAGTTATATACTTACGGAAACAAAACCACTTACATAAAGAATATAACCAAGCTATAAGAAACAGAGATAACAACAACATCATACTTACGGAAACATAAACACTAACATAAAATATAAACTATAAGAAACATATAGATATCTACAATACCATACTTTTGAAAACGAAAATATGAAAACAAAGAATAAATAAACACAAAAAGGATTTCTAAACACCGTGGCACGGATGCTAAAAATAACAATGTACAAACACTACAAAACTACACAATATGAGATTAAAGAGAATATATAAAAATAAGCAAAATAGTATCTAAGCAACCAGACAAATTAAACCAGTGTGGAAAAACAATAAATAAGACAAAAACAAATCATGCGTTTAGAGAACAAGTAAACACAGACTGACAGACAAAAAAGAATGTGTCCATAAGGTATATTAAGCCATAAAGTTAAAACCGGTGCGGATCTAGGAATTTTCCTTTAAGAGAGGCATGATTTTGTAAAATGTTAGCTTTGTGAATGGAAAATATATAAACGACAAAACTATATAAATATTGCATTTCAACAACCACCAAGCTATTAACCATTACAAACAACCATTAAAATTACCCTAAAAACAAAAGAAGAATGTGAAATAAGTACATATATACACCTGCAACTTAGGCAGTGGTGGGTGAGGGAAAAGGGGCTCATGCTCGACCTGAAGGCTTTGATATCAGGAATGCAGGAGTATCGTTTCGACAAGTATATAGACAACCGGATATTATTTAAAGTTAAATTGAACTAATAGAATTTATATGTCAATATTTAACTTATGGTACAGGAATCTAAATGGAGCACGCCTGGCCGGTGCGCAACCCCACCCCCACAGTAAAATAGTTACTGTTAAACACAATTATTTTTGATATACATAGGGGAGGGGGGTTGCAATGCAACACATTGCAAAAGAATTGTTAACGCGCAATGATTATGTACATAAACATAAAACATATCAAAATGACAATAAGACATTAACATGGTCTCATATACAGCAAAGAATATCATAAACACATGTACATGCACATACACTCCTGCAAGGGGGGGGGGGGATACCATAAAATGCGCACATTACCACAATGCAGAAAAAAAACATTAAATGTATTCACTCTAAATTGAGGTAACTTTTTTTGACAAAATGAAAGAAACTAGTAACTAAAGACCAGCAGAAAAAACAAGTCATTTATATCATAAAGAAAAACAAACAAACAAAATCTTGAAAATAAAACAAACAATTTTAAACAAACACAGATATACAATGCAAAACGAATACAAAAGGCTAAGGAGAAAAATGTTTTCGGGATAAACTGAGGTAACGTATTGGGCAAAATAAAACAAACAAGTAATTCAAGACTAGCAGAAATGCAAACAAAGCGACAAACTGACACGAACTTTTGGCGGCCCGAGAGTTTCCTGGTCTTCCGGCAGATTTTGTTCGGCTCCATCACAAGGGGGCTACCCACCGCCCTGGACCGCCGGAAAAAGAAAATAGAAAACTATCAGTACATCCAATATAACACTGTTATAATGCATAAAATGTTTACTTATAAATAGAAAATAAATAATTATAAAAGAACAAGTAATATATAGTATGGCATATATACTATTTTAGGTGCCATAAGTACTTGCAGTTGCTTTACAGAAAAAAAATCCTATGTGCATCTTATACCTAAATGAGGATAAAATCCACTGATAACTATATGTGATGGTAAGTTATGGCAATATAACATGGTCTCAACTTCTTAAATGTTGTTTTTTTTCAGTTATCTTTTAAATGTATATATTGTAATTTTTTTACAAACCATGGCGAGCATTTTTTGATAATGTTTTGTATTTATTATTTCGTTGTCTAACCCAGTAGCTGTTAACATTTTACTATAAATGCCTTACTTTTTTATAAACAATTTATTGTTTATTTACTTGTATAATAAGAATTTACGCTATTTAGACATTTCCTAATTAACATTCGTTCTCTCTGTTTATGTGATCTTCGTGTATAGCTGAAGATCTCCAGGCAACAAAAGTTACATGTATTTATTGTAATATGTCTGTCAAAACAATATAAAAAAAGAAATGAATAACACTTATACTAGTGGGGATAAGTCAATCGAGGTATACCGAATATAGAAAACAACACATGGTCAACAAATATAAAAGACCATTAAAGTTACACTAAAAGCAAAAGAAGAATGTGAAATGCGTAGATTTGTACACTGGAAACAACATAACCAGTCGTAACAAATATGTTGTTTTGCCTGTTGGGTTTATTGCCCCACCGACAGTATGTCAGTTAGATGGAGGTGGTGTTGACATGAAGCAGATATAGTGCTGCCCTCTGTGTATAGCATGCCGTGAACACCTGGCATTGTACCACACCCAGTCACATTATCCTGACACCGGGCCAGCCAGTCGTGGAACTAATCTTATATTACCTTGAGTGTAATCAATGGAGCTATACCACTACCATTTTAACGATTGTGGCATGTCGCGTCAAGAGTTCGAACCCAGAGTCTCCCGCACCTGGTGCCGACGCTCTAGCGATTGTGAAATCAGGTGCGAATGTCAGGAAATAGAATACACCTCATGATAACAAGTTATAGTAAATAGAAAAATATAATATTTACAGTATATATACTGAATACTGGAAAATACTTTTAAAAAAAATACAGAAAAAAATGTGTAACTATGAGTTCTAGAGAACACTTTAGATTCACCTCTGACCCCAATTCCGGGAATAGAAAACACAACATTACAAGTATATAGAATTAATTCTTGAAACATGCTTAACATTTATATATTTTAAAACAAGCTGGAAACATAATAATTAATATTTGTTAAAAGATGACACAAATTACGCAAAATATATGTTTATCAGGAAACTGTCAGACTTTGTGTATATATGAGATAAAATCTCAAACAAATATGAATTGATAGATCATACAACTATTTGCCGCAAAATAAATCATTTCAAATATATAAATAAAACTATATAAGTTATAACTATAAATAAAACTATATAAGTTATAACTTTCGGAATATAATAAATACATAAATAAATAAAAAAGATTGCAAAAAAAGCATTTAGTAAAAATATTGTAAACACACCAAGAACTTCCGGAGCTACTTACGCTATTATAAAAGGTATATCTTTATAGCTGTAATATGTGCTGTATTAAACTCACCACTGTGTTGTTATTTTTCAGCATATTTTACTGAATTTTATATCAAATTTAACAGCTTTTATAATGTATTTACAATATCAAAACTATATTTCGATAGTTTAAAAGGTAAAAAAATACAATAGAAAAGTTACACTGTTCATTTTGTTTAGGGATGGGCCAATAATTGTAATTATTTCTGTGTATTAATTCTTCACGCATTTATCAATTTAAACAATATTGCATTCTAAAAAATATGGATTTCAGGAGCTTTTGAATGGTGTACAGCTTTTAATTTTTGGACCCCAAATAAGAAAATTACAAGAAAATAAAATTTACTCTTCTATACAATTCATCTGAAAATCAAATCAAAGATGGCTGCCAAGATAAGGCATCTTCACTGATGTGAAAACTATCTATACCACATATATTTTAGAGCAATACCATATATATTTTAGAGCAATACCACATATATTTTAGAGCAATACCATATATATTTTAGAGCAATACCACATATATCTTAGAGCAATACCACATATATTTTAGAGCAATACCACATATATTTTAGAGCAATACCACATATATTTTAGAGCA
This sequence comes from Sinonovacula constricta, assembly GCA_007844125.1. Taxonomy (NCBI): domain Eukaryota; kingdom Metazoa; phylum Mollusca; class Bivalvia; order Cardiida; family Solecurtidae; genus Sinonovacula; species Sinonovacula constricta. Next base: position 1,313,937 of record CM017572.1, read on the forward strand.
ATACCACAGACCACATATATTTTAGAGCAATACCACATATATTTTAGAGCAATACCACATATATTTCAGAGCAATACCACATATATTTTAGAGCAATACCACATATATTTTATAGCAATACCATATATATTTTAGAGCAATACCACATATATTTTAGAGCAATACCACATATATTTTAGAGCAATACCACATATATTTTAGAGCAATACCATATATATTTTAGAGCAATACCATATATATTTTAGAGCAATACCATATATATTTTAGAGGAATACCACATATATTTTAGAGCAATGCCACATATATTTTAGAGCAATACCACAGACCACATATATATTTTAGAGCAATACCACATATATTTAAGAGCAATGCCACATATATATTCTAGAGAACTATCACATACATATATATTTGGAGCAATACCACATATACTTTCAAAAACGTTTTCTGGATGATTCGTATCTGACGACGTATTATATTAAACTGGTTTCCAAAAACAGTTCTGTTTCGGTATTTAACAAGGAAAAATAAAATATACAAATTTATAAAATAAATTATACGTATTTATAAAGTCTATGTGTTGTGGGGACGGTTATATTGACCATAACAAATTATTATATATCTTAAAATGTTCAACTATATGTGTGTGTGCGTGCGTGCGTGTGTGTGTGTGTGTTTGTGATGACATTGTAAAACAGTATATATATCTTGTTAAATGTATAATACAATTTAGTATGTATAAAATAATGAATATATATTTAAATAATGTAACATATGACAACTTGATAATAAAATCCGTTTCATTTATATTAAACTATGTTAGTAAGATATTGCACCTAAAAACTATATATTGAGAAATAAAACATGTTAGAACATACGACAGAAAGATTCTTCAAACATCATGAAAATTTC